>CP106715.1:103699914-103719914 GCA_025503065.1 Gossypium bickii
ATTATATATTGTGGCGGACTCTAATCTAATCTAAATAGGGTTCTTAGTGAAAAAAAGGGTCGAATGAGGAAATGGGATGATCCAGTTTATCGGGGCTATCCAAGAATTTCAATCTTTGAATTGAGGGTTCGTTCATAGTGTAAGACTTATCCGATCTTTTCAATTGTTAGAATTTTTTTCTTGAATCACTCATGAATTTTTCTAGGACAAGTATTAAGGATCTCATCAAAACTTACAAAGACTTTGCCAAACAAAGGCTAAAAGAAAAAAGAGAATAGGTATTACTGGCATAAAATCAACGATTGGATTCAAAAAAGCATAGGCCTCGGGCAATTTGGCGAATAAAAAACTACTCGAAAAAAGGGCAGAATTAAAATAGATACAGATCAAATTAAAGATATTAAGCATAACAAAATTTTGTTCTTGGAGATAATTTTGATTGAGTTATTAATATGTTTTTTGATATAAGTAAAAAAATTAAGAAAGGAAAATAAGGTAGACTAAACAATACTTCTTTGAACTCACCCAATCAAAAAGCCTTCAATTCTTATAAGAGAATAGAATAAATCATACTTTCATACAATATCTTAATTGAATTCTATGTAATGATCAATAAATTCGATTTAATTCTCTATCCATACGTGCAAAAGTCGTAGCAAGAATCTAATCTATTCCATAGCTATAGCTATTTGGAACTGGAATTGACGAACAAGGAATACCCATATTAGTGTTTAGTAGTTTCAAATAGAAATCTAAATGGTGCGTGGCCAAGTGGTAAGGCAACGGGTTTTGGTCCCGCTATGCGGAGGTTCGAATCCTTCCGTCCCAGAGCATACTCTATTTATATATCAAAATAACCATATCCGAATCTAAATTGCTCTTTTTTTTTGTTTTTAATAACCTTCTTTCTAACAGTCAAGTATTGGAGAAAATGTGATTATTGCTTTTGATTTTTAATGATTTCTTAAGATTGGCACTCGAACAACTGTGAGATTGCTGGATCTATTCTAGCGAGTTATTTGATCTATCGGGTTATTTGAAGATGCACGGTAGATTAAAAAGATTGTTTATTTGTGTTATTTATAATATTCGTGATATTATTAGTATTTTCGTAATATTATTAATGATATTCTTTATTTATTTTTTATTATTAAAATCGAAAAGTTTAATTAGAATAGAAAAGTATAATAAAAGTAAATCTGGATTTCATATGGGTTGCATCATTTTTTTCTTTAATTTAATTTTTATTCTTATCCTTTTATTAGACTATCCTATATAACCATAATAAGAATAAGATAACTAAAAAAATGAAATTAATTATTTTTTTTATAGTATAATAGCTAGAACTAATTATTTATATTTAATAACTAGAACTAATTATTCCATTCATTTCTATTTCGAATTCGAAGATAATTCAAATTTTTTAGTCTAAAAAGAGTTTCATTCTAATTATCTAGACTTATAACGTATCATTTCATTTATATAATCATAAAATATATAAATGCATAAAAAGATTTTTACTCTAATTATCTCTATTTAGAACTCTAAACTAAATAGAAAAAAATTTAATCTATATTAAATCTATTAAATCGATCCATTAAATGAAATCTATATAAAAAATTTTCTATATAATTTAGATGTAAAATATACTAAAATCTAAAATATAAAATAAACTCGAAAATAAAAATGGAGTCAGTAATATTAGTAATATTATATTACTATATTAATATAAAAGAAATCTAACTAAGATATAAAAAAAGATATTAAATATATAGATAAATAATATATATATAATTTAAATAGAATTATTATATTCTTAATTATTAGATTCTATTAACATTAGCTTGAATATTAGATTGAATCTACCATTATTATATTAAATATGTTATATTTATATATTTATATTAAGTATGGCGTTAAAAATTAGAAAAAATTATAGTTTTTCTAAATTCGAGTATATAATTCATATTAATAATTCATATTAATTATGAATAACTAATAGATAGTTAATAGATAAGATCCTAATAGTTTGCTGAATCCCTATGGATACAAAATTTCTATTATTTGAGCCCGCTTAGCTCAGAGGTTAGAGCATCGCATTTGTAATGCGATGGTCATCGGTTCGATTCCGATAGCCGGCTTTCCCTATTTGTTTGCTTTTTGCCTTTTTTACATAATTTAGAATGTTTTTTTTTGAAATCAAAGAACAAAGAGTGAAAAAGCTTTTTCCCCTTTTCTTTCCAATTCTTTCCAAAGGTCAACAGTCTGTTTATTATCTCGTCGAAACTTCCAATTAGGGATCAATTTGGAGAGTTACATCTTTGCAGAATAAATTAAACCAAAAATGAAAACTTTTTTTGTTTAATTTATTTATATATTTAATATTATATTCAATTTATTTATTTATATATTTATATATTTATATATTTATATATTTATATATTTTTTTTATATATTATTATTATATATATTTCTATTTCTATTTTTTGTATACATTATATACAATACAAAAAAGTAAAGTATGGATATTGATCCAATTCATCTCATTAATATTTGTAGTCCAATCCTTCAGTCGATTTCGCTTCATTTAGTTCAATTTTAATTTCAGTTTATGAAATTTCAATAAAATTCAAATTAATAAGTAGTCCTTATGTCACGTTACCAAGGGCCTCGTTTCAAAAAAATACGCCGTCTAGGGGCTTTACCGGGACTAACTAGTAAAAGGCCTAGAGCCGGAAGTGATCTTAGAAACCAATCGCGTCCCGCTAAAAAATCTCAATACCGTATTCGTTTAGAAGAAAAACAAAAATTGCGTTTTCATTATGGCCTTACAGAACGACAATTACTTAAATACGTTCGTATTGACAGAAAAGCCAAAGGGTCAACAGGTCAGGTTTTACTACAATTACTTGAAATGTGGTTGGATAACATTCTTTTTCGATTGGGTATGGACAATTAGCTAGAGCAGCGGGTGCTGTTGCGAAATTGATTGCAAAGGAGGGGAAATCGGCCACATTAAAATTACCTTCCGGGAGGTCCGTTTGATATCCAAAACCGCTCAAAGAACAATCGGACAGTGGGGAATATTGGGGTGAACCAGAAAAGTTTGGGTAGAGCCGGATCTAAATGTTGGCTAGGTAAGCGTCCTGTAGTAAGAGGAGTAGTTATAAACCCTGTAGACCATCCCCATGGGGGTGGTGAAGGGAGGGCCCCAATTGGTAGAAAAAAACCCGCAACCCCTTGAGGTTATCCTGCACTTGGAAGAAGAAGTAGAAAAAGGAATAAATATAGTGATAATTTGATTCTTCGTCGATGGAGTAAATAGGAGAGATTATTTCTTTCTTCGTCTTTACAAAAACAAAAAAATATATTTTTAAAGTAAAAAAAATGGCGCGTTCACTAAAAAAAAAATCCTTTTGTAGCAAATCATTTATTAAAAAAAATCAAAAGGCTTAATAAAAAAGCGGAAAAAGAAATAATAATAACTTGGTCCAGAGCATCTACCATTATACCCACAATGATCGGCCATACTATCGCTATCCATAATGGAAAAGAACATTTGCCCATTTATATAACGGATTGTATGGTAGGACATAAATTGGGAGAATTCGCACCTACTACAAATTTTCACGGACACGCAAAAAATGATAATAAATCTCGTCGTTAATATTATTATAATAAATTATAATAAAAAAATAGAGATTAATTAATGAATTCATATTGAAAAAGTAATAAGAATGAAAAATGAAAAGGTCGTCTTATTCAAAACCCCAATTATGAAATCCCCTCTCTCCCACTTTACACCTCGGAACGCACCGTTCTTATAGAGAGAAAGGCACTTTCACATCTTCTTAACTCGAAATGGTCGGGAGAGAAAGGTTCCTTTTTTTTTAGGGTACTCACGGGAACAGATCCAAAGTGGAGACGAGGTGGGGCTGTAGCTCGGAGGATTAGAGCACGTGGCTACGAACCACGGTGTCGGGGTTCGAATCCTCCTCGCCCACAACCGCCCCAAAAGGGAAGGACCTTTCCCTCTCGGGGGTAGGAAAATCATGATCGGGATAAGCGGACCCAAAGCTATGGAACTTGGGCGTGGTCTTTTGCCGAAATGGAGTGGCCTTTTATATATTATTTATCGTATATTTACTTTTCTATTTTATATTTATATATAGTATTACCGCCCAAAACAAAATAAAATAAGCATTTTGTTTTGTTTTACACCTCGTAACTCTTTCTCACCAAAGCTTGGGCGAATAGCGCAGAGCAAGTACAAGTATTAGTAGCATAGAAAAATGCGCTCCTCGTCATTAAATTAATGTGTTTGCTCATGTAATTGTGGCCTCTCGGGAGAATCGATGACTCGCATCTTTGAGGCATTTGCTAGTACTAGTACATCCGAGAATTCTTAATTGGCTGGTTGTAAATAGCCGGGACTATGGAACAAAGGATTATCCCGACACCTACACACCGAGGTATTGACGGTGATTCTCAAATATCGCAGAATAGAATGTGATAAGATGAGATAGAATGCAATAGAAACAAAGACACGAGGAACGGGTTACTCCGCTTCTTAACGGTCAAAGCGAACCCTTTCATTCGACATTCTCAATTTTTAATTCGGAATGAATCAAATCTCCTCAAGTAGGATTCGAACCTACGACCGGTCGGGTTAACGTGCCGCCGCTCTACCATCGAGCTATCGAGGAACAACGGAGATTACATCTCATAGAGTTCAATTCTCGCTCTCAACCCATGATCAATATAAACTCGAAGTTTCCTTCAGAACCCCCGAACTTCTTCGTAGTGGCTCCGTTCCATGCCTCATTTCATAAGGAACCTCAAAGTGGCTCTATTTCATTATATTCCATCAAGATCCCAATTCCATTTTTATATTGTCATTGACATGACATAAGAGATGTCGGTTCTAGTCTATCTTTTTCTATTTCTATATATGTATATGGAAAGTTCAAAAATCATCATATAATAATCCATAAATAGAAAAGAAAAAAGGGAGGTTAATGATGATTTTAAAATCTTTTATACTGTGGAAATCTAATATCCTTATGCATGACGATAATCAATTCAGTCGTTATGGTCGGATAAAAATTATTAATATTAAAATTTAATATTAATATATAAATTGCATAAAATTAAAATAAAATAAAGTAGTAAATTACTAAAAAAATTAAAACATAAAATAAATACAATAATAGATAAAACGAGATGCGACTTCCCCCTAGATATTTTACACTTTCTCCCACAAAAAAAACTTGTAATGCCTACTCCGTTTGTAATTCCATCGATTACTCGCCTATCAAAAAAATGAGTTAGTTCTGCCAATCCTCTTATACCTTTTGTTAAGGATATTGAATAAAACATATCTATGTAACCACGATTATATGACCAATCATATATCAAATATATCATTTTATCCAATAAAATTCTTTTAGGACCCTTTTCACAAATGAATTTAGTAAGTTTAAATTTTGTAAAGATGACTAAAAAGGTTTATATAAAAGGAATGTTTGTAAATATTCAAACAAGCTATACTCACTAAAAAGTTGCATTTTTAAAAATTGATACGAATCCTCAAAATCATTTGAATTTTGATGTAAAAGACTTATAGATGGAGTTAATAATTTTGATAATATATCCAAATGCATTCCTTCTTGATTAAAAGGAATTGCTATAGCTCCAAAAAATAAAGTAAATGGAAGCAATATAAGCATAGGAAATAGCATAGTATTATCTGATTCATGAGGATAAGAAAAAGCCTTCCTGTAGCCAAAATTCATAATATTAATAAAAGCTTCTTTTTTTCCACCAGCCTAACTGAACCAATTGATTTGTGTATTGGATTAAATCGAGAGAAATAGAGGATACGGTATAAAAACACCAAAGAACTTTCACGACGGAAGTTATCCTATAGATGTTTGTATTCATGCACATTCAAATGCGAATCATAGTATTCATTGTTATGGGAATGATAATGAAAAACAGGAGATACTTTTTCTAAAAATATGGACAAATGGAAGTTTAACTCCGAAAAAAGCACTTCATGAAGCCTCTCGCAATTTGATTGATTTATTTATTCCTTTTCTACATGCGGAAGAAGAAAACTTACATTTAGAAAAAAAATCAACACGATGTTACTTTCCGTTTCATGATAGATTAGTTAAACTAACAAAGAAGAAAAAAGAAATAGCATTGAAATATATTTTTATTGACCAATCAGAACTGCCTCCCGGGATCTATAATTGTCTCAAAAAGTCCAATATACATACATTATTGGACCTTTTGAATAACAGTCGAGAAGACCTTATGAAAATTGAACACTTTCGCATAGAAGATGTAAAACAAATATTGGGCATTCTAGAAAAGAAGTAGAAAAAGCATTTCGAAATTGATTTATCAAAATTTTTAATCCAATGGATTTTGAACCTTCAAAGACAATCCATAGATTCGGACGAGAATTGAATAAATGTATCTAGGAGAATTCACTTTGCCTTTGAAGTGGCTACTCCTTAGATATGCACATCATGATATTTTTTTTAATTGATTCAATTTAAAAAAGACCTAAAGTTAGGGATTTATCAATCGGTAATGTTGCTCCAATACCCAACCAAAGGGCTACTACAGTACCAATCAAAAAAAATAGTTGTCGCCATTGGATCGCATTTAAATGGATTTTGGAATTTATTAACATTTTCCAAAAACAATCTCATTAATAATCCCGCGGCATCTTGAAACCATTAAAAGAACACCCAATAACTTGTTAGGTACTCGTGCGAAGTATTTGAAATACAGAAAAAGAAATACCATTCGTAGTATTTCCAAAGGAGTTGCAAATGGATCCGTGGGTTCACCAATCATTAAAGGTTCTAGAGCCGCTAAGCCCACGTTACAAGCAATAGTACCGAGAATTACTACTGGAAAAATATATAAAAGATCATTGGGCCATGCGGGTTCCCCATAATAATTATGACCCATACCTTTAGCTAATTTAGCTCTTAATACAGATCGTTCAAGTCGGTTTTTTGTTATTAGGATAGGTGAATTTTTCTAGATCCATCCCCAAAAAGAACCTGGACATGATAATTTTTCATCATCCGGCTCAAGCAAAAGTCAATCGAATCAAATGGATACAAACGGATACCTATAAAATAAATCTATATTCTATATGTTTAAAATAAATTTATATGTTATCCCCACATATATGAATGGTTCCATATGTAAGAAAAAGTTACCCGATTCCATTTTACTGAGTTGCAATTATACATTCCAAGGAATTTAATTTTTACAGTAAATGCTCAATACCCAAGTAGGCGTACAAAGTTGATCGTGATCAAGTGCTTTATGGGTCGTCTTAGGCTTTGCGATTCACCTTTATCCCAAAAATATATCGAGATTTTTTGCATACAAAGGATTTACTTGTTACTAATATAGTCTAGCCTTTGCTCTTTCTTTAGATCCCTTGTTTCACTCCGATAGTATAATTAAATCGGTCGATGCAGAAGAAATGAATGCATTTTCATACTATTAAGATAAGAAAGTAAAAAAATCTAATTTGGATTATGCCAAATCACTTATTCTCTTGGATCTTACGGAGCCCTATTTATACACAACATCGTCAGTCCGATCATAGAAAAGATTCTCTTCAAGCGAACCACCTATCCTTTGTATGGGGCTTACGGTGGTTGAAACAAAGACACATTTGGTTGTGAATTCCAATGTAGCAGATATAAAGGCATATTTCTCGCACGGCCCAAACAATAGTTCAAGTCACACACTCCCATAATCCATTTTCTCTTGGAATTCCTTCAACTATTCATGTCATATCAAATAAATAATAGAATATTGTTGTAGTTGAAAAGGAAATATCCAAATACATGTCTTATTTTTTTCAATAATCCATATTTGTAGCAATGAAATACTATTGTTCCTCCCCAAGTAATAAGATAAATTATTGGTTACAATATAGCTATGGTCTATATTCTCTATAAAGGACCGTAAATGCCTTGCTTACGTATCATTAGGAAATGCATTAACATAAATACAAAGCAAAGATGAAAGGTTTTAAAACCACCAATGAGATAGACACGAAATACGTGCGGGATCATCATTAAGATCATCATACTTGCCGACCATCGATGAACCGATCGGATTAACCAACCAAAGTTAGCTTCATCATTATGTATTGAAATGAAGCAAAAGCCTCGATAACGGTTGGACGATAGTAAAAAGTCATAGCAAATCCTGTAGCTACTTGTACCAAAAACAAGTAAGCGTAATTCCTCCTAGACAATAAAATATGTTAACATGAGGAGGAACATATTTACTAGTTATATCATCTGCAATCGCCTGAATTTCGAGGCGCTCTTCGAACCAATCATAGACTTTATATCATCTGCAATCGCCTGAATTTCGAGGCGCTCTTCGAACTAATCATAGACTTTATTGAGATAGGTAAACCAAGAGGACCCCCTCCCCCCGAGAACCGTGTATGAGAATTTCATCTCGTACAGCTTAAACAAAAACACCCAAGTAATAGCTAAAACGGATATGGAATAGAAAGTTTGAAACTTCTTAATCTTTCCATTCAATTTTATCTGAAGACACAAAAGAGTGAAAATTCGAAAGCTCTTTTTTGTAGTTGTAATTATAATGCCAAAAAACCAAGTCATGCATGATGCCTTTATGTTGATCGTTCTGAGCCTCCTGAATCTTTTATTTACCTACTTATTTCTTTTTCTTTGCTTTGATTTGTTCTTTGTATGAAATGTGGCTTTATTCTTGTTTTCTTTCTTTTTGATAGGAATTCTCTTGTTAAGACCCTATGAATCAATTGAAACTTCAGATTCATACCAGAACCGCGATGATTCAATAAAACCTTCAAACTAAGTCCAAAGATTCTTTGAGTAAGAACCATTGGATCATCACTTATTCAATCAATAGAATAGATATATAAAAAAATACAAAGAAAAGAAAGGTTAGTCCTTTGATCAAAATAAGCATAAACTAAATGAGAGTTTGTGTAATATCCTAAAATAGGGGCTGCGTGTTTGAAGCATGTCTTAGGTGTTAATAGGCCTTAAGAGTTGTTTTCATGTGTTTTAGGGGTTATTAAAGCTCATGGATAAAAAGGGACTATTTTGGAAATTTTGAAAATTTTGGGTCAAAAGTGAAAAAAATTTGGTGATGAGGCCTTAAAAGAAATTATGTGAGGTTTAAGGCACAAAGAAGTAATTGGCTTAGTGGCATAAAGGCGTGGGGGAGCGTTGGAGGGAGGAGGTTCGAGCAGTAGGAATCGCTTTTGGAGGTTTTATTTTTGGCGTTTAAAGGGAGCAAGGCAAAGAGGCTTTATAAGAAAATTTAGGTGGTTCATGTCACAAAAGGGCGCCTGGGAGAGATGGCTAGGACGCTAGCAGCAGGAGGACTTCTTGGAGGTCGGGCGTTCGAGCCTCGATGGGCGCGCGCGGATGCTTTTAATTTTTGCTTGGCGCTAAAGTGAAGGGAGCGAAGGAAGAAAGGTTTAAAAGAATTTTGACGCGTTTAATAGCACGAAATGAGCAAAGGGGTCGAGTGGCTGAGGCGTTGAGGATTCTCTCCAGGTCTCGGGTTCGAGACACAGGGCCGCACTGGGTTTTATTTTGTTTTGGCCAGCGTGAGCAAGGCCTGCATGGCACATGCAAGCATGCACGCAAGACGCAAGGGGCTGTTTTGTTCTTTTTATTTTTTTATTTTATTTTTATTTTATTTTATTTGTTTTAGAAGTATGGAGCCTTATTCTTTATTTTATTGTTATTTATTTTATTATGGTGAGGTATGGGAAATTATTAGTGTTATTATTTTAGTTTATCATTGGTAATGGGTTGCTTATTTTTTTATTGTGTTATAATAATTTTAATATATGGGAATTAGTTAAATTTGATTTTAAATTTCAAATGGTGTTGGGCATGCTATTTAACAAAGAATTTTTCTTTGTTTTTGTGTTAATAGGAACAAAGCATGCCGTGGGGAGTTGGGTTTGTCTTGGGATATTCTTTTTTTTTTTTTTATTTGTTGGATGAGGGAACTTAGTGATGAGCTTGCAATAAACAATGTTTAACTTTCAAAGAGATGGGTCTTGGCTTTGGGGAGAAGAATGTGTGCTGCTTTGGAATTTTAAAGGTATGGCCGGCCTTGTGTTGGGGGGGAGCATGGCCGAACCTTTTGTATTTTGTTTCCTTGACTTTTTGTTTTTGTTGGGTCTTCTTGGTTTTGGCTGAAAATGGGAGAGAGGGAGAGAGCAAGTTAGGTAGCGGTTTGGAAGGAATTATTAGGGAGCATTTCGGCTAGCTCCCATCCTTTGGTTGTTAATCGAAACGAACCCTTTCCTCCTCTTTCTTTCGACAATATCATTCTCCATTTTCCTGCATTTCTTCTTCCTATACTTCCTCTCCTTTGGATTCATAAACCATAGCCAAAACCTCTTTGTTATTTCTTTCACTTGATTATCACTTGATTATCATTTTGTTATTCTTTGTTTTGTTTTCTTTCTATCTCTCCTTTTCTTATTTTTTTTTTCTTTTTTCACGAAATCTAATTCCTTTTTGCAAGTGCCATTGTCAAATATTTCAACTACAATTGAGGAGCCATTGCCGAATCTTGTGCTTGGAAGAATATTAGGATATGGTAGCCGAAACCTTAATCTAGTGGCCGAACCTTCAAGAACTATTTTGGTATGCTCTTTCGTGTAGTTGAAAGTGTGGTCAACTATGTGTTTGTGAATCTCTTCGAACGTTGGTAAGTACTCCTTTTAAGAAGTGGTTTCTTCTCTTTTTCTTTTGCTTGCCGAAATACCTTGATTTCAAGAATGGCCGATTTTGTTTAGGGCCATATTGATGTGTTTCTATTGTGCCAATGTTAGGGAGCAGTAAAGGAATCCTTCGAGTTTTACAGAGATTAAGGTGAAGAAGTATGACTTTCGGCCTTAAGACTATGTTTTGAGTTTTGATGATAGACGAATGGTTGACCTTTGTTTTAAGAGGGGCCGAATGTGAATAAGGCTTTAATAATGTGCTCTGTTTGTGTGTAGCTAGTGTTAAGAAGCATAAAGGAACTTATTGGTTTCGACTATTCAAGGAAATGGTAAGTATAATTTTCGGCCAAAGACCTCTGTTCATGGATTAGTGTGTTTGCCGATTCTAACAATATTTTAGTAGGATTTTCGATGACTCCGAGAACTAATCGACAAGAACAAGTGGTGTTTTGGGATCGAAATGACTGCTCAAGGTAAATGACTCATAGTATTCGGCCTAAGGCCATGATCTTGATTCAGTGTGACCGATTTCGGTTATGTGTTCTAGGAGCAAATCGATAGAAATAACAGAAGCTTTCGGGATTTTAGTTGCTGTTAGATTCGATAAATCAGAATCTCGCTAAAGTCAGGTGCGTAGTTATCGCACTGTTCTCTTGCTGGTTTATGTATGTTATTGTAAATATACATGTTGTGCATGTTAGCCGAAATAAGGGCTAAGATGTTGGATACCCAAGGTGGGTGATCGTTTGTCAGTGTGTAAGCTCTTTACACACTTTATCGATATAAATTGTTATTATAATGATATTTTATCACCTATCATGTAGTATCTTTGCCTTGTGGGCATAAGCTTGGTTTTCGGGTAAGTCCCCAATACTCGATCTATGATATATGTTGTGTATGCCATCATACGTGTTTAAATGTTATGCTATATACAAATGCATGATATATGGGATCACGATACTTGTTATGTGAGCATGATGATGTGGGATAAATGAGTGGAGGGCGGTGATATTCGTGTCGACGGACACCGTGTTTTGGTAACACATTGTGACTACGGTCACCGTGAGGTTTGGTACCTCCAGGGTTTGGCACCTCATAGCGTCTCGTCCCTGTGGCTTAGTACCACCGTGGGTTGGCCCCACATTTGAGATACGGGATCGACGCCAGTGATTTGGTATCACACGATGGGTTGGCCCCATCATTTGATTGTGACTTTAAGTCACCAGTGGTTTGGCACCACACGTATTGACGGATATTGTGACCTTAAGTCACCAGTGGTTTGGCACCACACGTATTGACGGATATCGTGACTTTAAGTCACCAGTGGTTTGGCACCACCAGTGGTTTGGTACCACACGGGGTAGAAAAAGGAGTATGGATGGCTAGGTTGGGCTTCATAATTGCATATTCATGTATATGTTTGTTCTGTGGATATGGGCTAAGCCCGTATGTGGGGACATGTGTATTAACTACGTACTGAGTCTTGGTGACTCACCCCTTTCCCTATCTTTTCAGGTGAGTAGATCGCGGAGACGGAGCCGGAGAGGACTCAAGGTGGTCATGCTTGTTCCTCGGTTTAGAAGTCTTATTTCGTACCATTAAAGTTTACTATTTGCTAAATTCGATTGGGTTGTAATATGGCCGCTTATTATTTTATTACTATTCGTATGATTAAGTAGTTTTTGCCTTATTTCTAACGAACTTATGAACTGTTAAGCGAATCGGTAAAAGCAACGTTTTCAAAATTTATACTCGTACGCGTTTTCAAAGACGTTACCATCGGGTGGCAAAATTTTACCAAGTTATCAATAACCCCGATACTTCTAAAAATCTAAATAATAAAATGATTTCAAAGGAAAAGAAAAAGTTTTCAACCCCATCATATTTATCAAACCAAACTATCTAGGTTTTAGCAAATGCCGTTTTATACCCTTAACAAATTTTTAAATTTTCTACTATTAGTCCAAACCTTCCGAATCTTTCAAAAAGTTTTTACTCCGTGACATACCAGATCCGGTCAGGGCTTGTGGGCCGGGTTTGGGGTGTTACAGTTTGAAAGAATCAAAAATCTTTTTTTTCATACTCTTTTATTTTATAACATAAATATTGTTATAAATATTGTTAATAGCCTCTGGTGTGAAAAGAAAAAAAGTTTGTGACGCTGAGATGGGCCCACGACAGTTAAGATAAAATTGGAAATGCCCTTTCTCTCATACTACTCTCTCGATACATAATCTAATGTTTTGAAAAAAAAAAAGAAATAAAAAAATTTCATATCAAATTCGAAGTGCCATGCTATTATTACTTACTAATTCATATTTCATATGGCTAAGGCATAGTCTTCTTTTTTCTTTCCATCAAATAAAAAAAACTCATTGGCGCCTAGCGTAAGGGAATGCTAGACGTTTGGTAATTTCTCCTCCGGCCAGGAGAAAAGATCCCATTGAAGTAGCCAATCCCATGCATATTGTATGCACATCCGGTTGCACAAATTGCATAGTATCATAAATAGCTACTCCGGGTATTACCCATCCGCCAGGAGAGTTTATAAACAAATATAGATCTTTGGTATCATTCTCTGTACTGAGATATACCATAAGACCAATAAGTTGATTCGAGATCTCGCTATCAACCTCTTGGCCTAAAAAAAGTAATCTTTCTCGATAAAGTCGGTTGATTAGGATAAAATTGTATCCTTTAGTAGCCGTACAGGCACCTTTTGATGCATACGGTTCAACAAAAATTGCGAAAAAAAAAAATCAATGTGTAGATTCTAGCCATCCTTTGTTTTTTCTAGTGTGCCTTTTCTAACTTCTAATTTCTAACGAAAGGGCTTTTTCTTACATTTTTAAAATAAAATTAAATTTAAAATGAAATTAAAGAAAGATAAGTTTTGGCCCGTTTTCCTATAATCTAGAATATAGAAAAAATTAGCTAAACTTATCGCACAAACTTTTCATTGATCTATTTTTTTTTCATTGGGATTCAATCCAAATCACGATGTCATTTTCTTGTTCCTGAATGGGTTTCATCAATTTTCTATTCAATTTTTTTAGGTTTATGCTCTACTCCAAGTAAAGATCCGCCCGATTTTTATTTGTGCATATAGGACAAATGACCGAATACCACATCTTTTTGCTATGATTTCATTTCCTTTTTTTATTTTAATTTAATTCCTTTTTCTTTCATGTTTTTCGCCAAATATTCAATGTATTTCTCATATTATTCGATTGATTAATAGTTTGAAATCGTTCTTATTTCTATTTCGAATTTGTAAATAAAAAAGATTTATGATTATGATATAGGTGGTAATCATAAATGTATTACCAATTGGGTTTTTTCTAAACGGAGCCTGGATGCTTCATTTTTTCAGTCCAACCAAGCCAACCATAAATCATTCTAATTGAAAATATTAATCTGTATACCCTCCCAAAAAATGAAATGGATCTCTAATTGCACTTCATTACACTTCACGCTACAAATTTTTGATAATTCAATCAATCTTTTTTGGGCGAAACAGAGGATATCTCGATCGGGCGAGAGGACGAGGGAATCTCATATGACCCAATATATTTGACAAGTCACACTATACGTCAACCCAAACTGCATCTTCCTCTCCCGAATTTCGAAAAGGAACTTTTGGAACACCAATAGGCATTAAAGGAAAGAAAAAGAATTAAATACTATATTTCACTTTGATCTGGTAGCGTAATAATGGTCTTAATAATATTGGCCTCATATTTTATACATAGATAGAATAAGGCCATAAAATAAAGAAAGACAGAATGAATGAAAGAGAATTCCTACCAATAGGTCCTTTGAATGATGAACAAATAGGGATGCGTTCATTCATAAAAAATAGGATCAACCCCTATTGCGTATTGATACTTATCGGGTATAGAATAGATCTGCTTCCCTTTTTTCTTCTGAGCCGAATTCTTTCCTTAATTACTAATGGAATAGAACAAATATTAATCCTTTCTTCAAAAGAATCCACCGAAATAGGGAGGAATTCCAATGCAATAAAGTTACATAGTGTCTATTTTTCATTGATAAAGGGGTATTTCCATGGGTTTGCCTTGGTATCGTGTTCATACTGTCGTATTGAATGATCCCGGTCGCTTGCTTTCTATTCATATAATGCATATGGCTCGTTCTTTGGTTGGGCCTGTTCAATGGCTCTATATGAATTAGCCGCTTTTGATCCCTCCGATCCCGTTCTTGATCCAATGTGGAGACAAGGTATGTTTGTTATACCCTTCATGACTCGTTTAGGAATAACCAATTCATGGGGCGGTTGGAGTATTATACAGGGGGGACTATAACAAATCCTTGATTTGGAGTTACTGAAGGTGTGGCGGAGCACATATTGTGTTTTCGGCTTGTGCTTCTTGGCGCCTATCCGGCATTGGGTATATTGGGATCTAGAAATTTTTGTGATGAGCGCATAGGAAAACCTTCTTTGGATTTGCCCAAGATTTTTGGAATTCATTTATTTCTCTTAGGAGTGGCTTGCTTTGGCTTTGGCGCATTTCATGTAACAGATTGTATGGTCCTGGAATATGGTGTGTCGGACCCTTATGGACTAACCGGCAAGGTACAACTCAGTAAATCAAGGCGTGGGGCGTGGAAGGTTTTGATCCTTTTGTCCTGGGAGGAATAGCCTCTCATCATATTGCAGCTGGGACATTGGGCATATTAGCAGGCTTATTCCATCTTAGTGTCCGCCTGCCCCAACGTTTATACAAAGGATTACGTATGGGAAATATTGAAACCGTCCTTTCCAGATAAAAAAAATAAGAAACTGTATCAAGGATTATGTACAAAAAAATATGAGACTATCTTCTAGTGTCGAGGGAATTGTACGTATAGAGATTCAAAAAAGACTGGATCTAATTCAGGTGATAATCTATATGGGATTTATTAAATTATTAATTGAAGATAAGCCACAAAAACTCGAAGAACTACAGATGAATGTGCAAAAAGAACTTAATTGTATGAACCGAAAACTCAACATTGCTATTACAAGAATTGGAAATCTTTATGGGCACCCTAATATTCTTACCGAATTTATAGCTGGACAATTAAATAATCGAGTTTCATTTCGAAAGGCAATGAAAAAGGCTATTGGATTAACTGAGCAAGTGGATACAAAAGGAATTCAAATACAAATTGCAGGGCGTATCGATGGAAAAGAAATCGCACGTGTCGAATGGATCCGAGAAGGTAGGGTTCCTCTACAAACCATTAGAGCGAAAATTGAGTATTGCTCTTATAGAGTTCGAACTATCTATGGGGTATTAGGAATCAAAATTTGGATATTTATAGACGAAGAATAATAAGAATAAGACTCTACTTGTCTTTACGTTCTATTCTCATGATAGAACAAAAATGACAAATTCTTTTATTTTCTGATTGAACATAAAAATAAAAAAATGAGCAGTTATAAATTCTCTAAGGAAATTCTATAAGGTTAAATAAAAATTTGATTGATCATTTGATATAATTGCTATGCATAGTGTGCGACTCGTTGGGTTTTTTAGGCTTAGGATTCAAAAAAAAATGGGCGGGCCACAGTATAAGCTAATAACTATAGCACTAAGAACCAACTCATCGCTTCAGATTCTCTGGATCCAAAGAATCAGCCAAGGTATGATATATTGGTCATATCATTATAGCAACTGAATTTTTTTGCATTAAGTAAAAGACAAAACCAATCTGATTATGAATAGATCGAAATTGTGAAGCAAAATAAAAAGTATGTGGATAAATAGAAGGATGAGAGAAAGAGAGAAACAGAAATAGCAATGAAATGATATAGGATTCAATATGTAAGGTCTATGAAGCATCTCATAAAGAGCAATGTAATAGAGCATCAATAGAGATTCATCAATAATTAGATGAATATCTGTTCATTGAAGAAAAAATCAAGAGCCTTAACTTAAGTCAATAAAGACTGAGAAGGTTGACTCAAGAACAAATTTTATTTTTATTTTATTAAATAAATAGAAATAAAAAATTTAAATTAAGGCTCCATTGGAGAATTCAGACCTAAGCATTAATCGAGAGCGATGGGGACGACGGAACCCGTGAATGCGGACGATTCTATTGAAAACGAATCCTAATGATTTATCAGGGAGGATGGCGGAACAAACCAGAGACCACTGGATTTCTTTTTATTCTGATTCTGAGAGGTCATGGGTTAAACCGACAACTGAACAAGAAAAAGAGTAAATATTCGCCCGCGAAAATTTGAGTTTAATTTTATTTGATTGTTCAATTTTTGTCGATCTGAATCTAATATGAATATGATAAAAAAACAAAATAAAGATTCGTTATAACATTATAACAAAACCAAGATAAGACATTATCTAGAAATAGAATCCGTGTTTAATTCTTTATACATATATATCCAATAGATCCAAACAAGATATACAAATTTATAATAGATCAAATAAAATCACAAAGCAAAGAATCCCAAGATTCAATTATTCATTAACTACCTGTATATCTTAAGATTAAGAATTAAATATTTTTTTAGTCATATTTTTTCGCGAGGAGCTGGATGAGAAGAAACTCTCATGTCCAGTTTTGTAGTAGAGATGGAATTCATAAACAACAACCATCAACTATAACCCCAAAAGAACCCGATTTCGTAAACAACATAGAGGAAGAATGAAGGGGATATCTTATCGAGGTAATCAGATTTGTTTAAGGAATAGAGACTTTACAAATAAAGCCTGAGGATTGGCATTCCATTGCTGTTGTTTTATATGTATATGGTTACAATTATCTACGTTCCCAATGTGCTTATGATGTAGCACTAGGCGGACTGTTAGCCACTGTGTATCATCTTACGAGAATAAAGTATGGTGTAGATCAACCGGAAGAGGTATGTATAAAAGTATTTGCTTCAAGGAGTAACCCTAGAATTTCGTCTGTTTTCTGGGTTTGGAAAAGTTCGGATTTTCAAGAACAAGAATCTTATGACATGTTGGGAATCTCTTATGAAAATCATCCACGACTGAAACGTATCTTAATGCCCGAAAGTTGGATAGGGTGGCCTTTACGTAAGGATTACATTGCCCCCAATTTTTATGAAATACAAGACGCTCATTGAATGATAAGAAACTAATTACAACTTCAAATATTCAAGGAATATTTGTACATTCTCTTCTAGCTCAAACAGAGGAATTGAGGTTTCATTCGTATTCTTATGGATAGGCTAATAAATAAAAATAAATAAAAGACAATACATCATTGAGATTCTCGATTTTTGAAGAGACTTTTTTATTTATTTTATTTCGGACGAGCCGAGACAATAGGATGAACAAAGAAGGGTTCTGCATCGTGAACTTTGTATCGCAAGACATCACTTAGATGAACTCTAGAGAGTCGCATAGAAGGGAATGAAGAAATGGAATATGAAAGAGAACACAAAGAAATAAATGAAAGGGGATCGGCTTCTATTTGTACTGTAGCTGAGATGAGTCTTGGTTCTAGACCCGACTTTGTGTTGGGCCTTTCAACCAACTATTTTAATCTTTTAATTAAATATGTATGAAGTATTAACATTCTTTTTGAATGTGAGAAGCCGCAGTGTGAACAAATAAAAAAGAAGAGTAAAGATAAGCAAATTTTATCTTTTACTGCATTATAATAGAATCTTTGCTCATTTTTAAAAAATACAAAATAAAATAAATAAAGAGCGGGTTTACTCTCAGATACCTAGCTAGATAAGTACGTATTATGTCGATCCATATCAATTAATTTGTAGAGTAGATACTCATACAGATTAATCATATGCCAGGAACCAGATTTGAACTGGTGACACGAGGATTTTCAGTCCTCTGCTCTACCAACTGAGCTATCCCGACCATTACCGACGCATTATCCTCATAATACTAGATGACTTGGGTCTATGTCAGTTAAAAATGAAAACAAAAAAAAACGAAAAAGTATTAAATTAAATATATGTAATGAAGGGGATTCTTATTTGTACAAATGGTATTTCGAGCTTGGAACGAGCATGAAGAAATTAACGATACTTCTTTATCTTTTGAGTTGTTCTGCCGGATCGATTGCTCAAGACCTTTGGTCTTAACCCGGACCCGATGAAAAAAATTGGATCACTTCTTATGGGTTCGTTGAGAATGATTCTGATCTAGTTCATGGCCTATTAGAAGTAGAAGCGCTCGTGTGGGATCCTCACGGACGTAAAAAGATTGCGGTCGGTTTGATAATAATCGAGTGACATTGCTTCTTCGGTCCGAGCACGGGAATCCTTATATATGATGCAAAATGGATCTTGTTCTATCGTTGATCGTAGAAATCTCTATGAAAAATATGAATCGGAGTTTGAAGAAGGGGAAGGAGAAGGAGTACTCGACCGCAAATGTGATAGAGGAGGATTTATTCAATCACATAGTTTAGGCTCCTAGGATATGGCGCCCTTGGGGCTTTCTATTTGATTGTATAGAAAGGCCAAATGAATTGGGATTTCCCTACTGGGCCGGGTCATTTCGGGGCAAGCGGTTCATTTATGATGAAAAGGATGAGCTTCAAGAGAATGATTAGGCGTTCTTACAGAGTGGAACCATGTAGTACCAAGCTCGAGATAGATCTTCCAAAGAACAAGGCTTTTTTCGAATAAGCCAATTCATTTGGGATCCTGCGGATCCACTCTTTTTCCTATTCAAAGATCAGCCCTTTGTCTCTGTGCTTTCACACCGAGAATTCTTTGCAGATGAAGAGATGTCAAAGGGGCTTCTTACTTCCCAAACAGATCCTCCTACATCTATCTATAAACACTGGTTTATCAAGAATACGCAAGAAAAGCATTTCGAATTATTGATTCATCGCCAGAGATGGCTTAGAACCAATAGTTCATTATCTAATGGATTTTTCCGTTCTAATACTCCATCCGAGAGTTATCAGTATTTATCAAATCTGTTCCTATCTAACGGAAGACTATTGGATCAAATGACAAAGACATTGTTGAGAAAAAGATGGCTTTTCCCGGATGAAATGAAAATTGGATTCATGCAAGAGGAGAAAGGTTTCCCATTACTTAGCCGGAAAAATATGTGGTCATGAAATAGGGATTAAGTGGAACGAAATTGACTGGGTGGTAGAGTTGTGGAAACACCTGTTTCTTCCATATTTTGGACCTTAGCTCCATGAAACAATATGCTACTGC